>JAWZYV010019281.1:0-25392 GCA_038373885.1 Cheiracanthium punctorium
TCCACCCTAGTCAGTAAGGTGTTGTGTCAGGCATATAATGTGTTAACCTATAACACAAACTTTTTTTTTTTTCTCAATTTTTTCGGGATGCATCCCAGCTCGATCTCAGTTGGATTTCAATTCGAGCTTTTTTTTTCAAATTTAATTCGTATTTTTCATTGCAATGTACTGTACTGTATTATATTGAATGAACTTTGCAAAATGTGAGTATTTTCTAAAGTGCACTGAACGTATATCATGAGTAATTTTTGAAGTATGAATATTTTTATGATTAGAAATGTGTTTATTAATGTCCTAGCATATGTGTTTATTAATGTTCTAGCATAAGTGTTTATACATGAATGCATTTATATAGTAATTTCTAGTAAGTTGAAAATTTTTTGAAATGAAGTAATTTTTGAAATGTGTACTAACCATGCTGGCCAGCAACAACTGTATATAGTGTTTCTACTAACCTTTAGTGAATTTTGAAGTATTTTTCATGCATCATGATTAACTTACTTTTTCGTTAAAGAGGAAAGGTTACCTCTAATTTTCGTTTACTTTGAATCTGCCAGTTTCCTAAATGTCATGGAAGGCGGGCCCTTGTTAGGAAAAAAAAAAAAAAAAAAAAAAAAAAAAAAACGCTATTTCTTTACTTACCTTTTATTTCCATGACATTTTATCTCTAAATTTGCTAAAGTGAAAAAACGAAACTTTTGTAAAATCCTTTAAGTGTTTTCTAAGTGAAAACGTAAGTTCGTTAGCATTTGAAAATGGCGGTGTAAACATCGTCATATCTTTAACGCCGTAATAAAAAGTTTACATTTCTCGCCGATAGATGGCGCTGTTCCTGATTTGCATAAAATAAGAACTCTTTTTTTTTCCTATGCAAATATCCATCGTAGTCCCGCACTAACTGGCAGGTATAAAAAGGGCATCACAAGTTAACCTTTCGGTCAGACAGTGAGAGTTCTCGGTCTGCTATGTTGTGTGTGTAATCAACCGACGTGATTCAAGTAGAGCCGGATCAGGGATCCGTGCTGCGGTACCCAGATGATTCAATATGATGTGATGTGTTTTGTGAATCAGAATAAGATCGCCGCTGGCGACTTATCTTCGAGAAAGCTTATTTTTATTTGTGCCACTAATCGGATGTTGCTTAAGTATTGTGTCTTCACCATGTGCACTGTGTAAACCTACCATAATCATCTTGTTTCAATAAACTACAGAAAAAAGGTACCTAATTTGTCTTTCTTATTTAAACGCATATTCAAAACCAAAGATTTCTACTGTGCAACTCAAGTTAAATGAGTTTCAACTCTGCCTAGAATCTACAAAGACTTATTTTACAGATAAAATCCAGTGACTATTCAATTTTAGCCAAAGACTTTTAATTTGTTTGTTGAATAGCTTAAGTTATAATACAATATAATTAGTTAGTTTCCTTTTCAGTTTTTAATTAATTTTACACTCAACTTTGTTTAATTGCACTTCTGCATCATGTACAGTGAAATATGTTTGACACGAAAATGCTTAACATGAAACATTGGTTAACACAAAATGACACAGCAGTCCAGACCGTAAACTGTACAATTTAATACCTTAAAGAAAGAAAGAAAGAAAAATCTTTTGATAAGTTCGTTTTAGATCTTCAGTGGTATGTTTGACAAGTCACTAGAATGTATTTGTGGAAATGTTTAACTTCTGGGGATCGAATCCTCTGTCTTCATGGCCCCCATTTTTTTTTTTCTCCCTCAGTAGTCATCTTAGAAATATCATCCATGATGGTTCTCCCACTATTTGAATGAAAAATACATTTCAAAAAACAATAACTGATTTTTTCCCCTCCAAATAATAATTTTTTGCTTTTCAAGTGGATAAAATCTACTTTATAGGAACTTTGTAGCTTTACAGGAACTTGAAATAAAATGTAACAGCATTGAAAATATTCGTGAGTTTTTTTTTTTTTTTTTTTTTTTTTACAAATCTTAACACCAAAAAATATTTTGGTTCCTTCAGTTTCATGTTAAGCATTTTTCACTGTACTTGACTTTTGCACCCCCATCACCTATGTAACTTACATATTGTGTATTATATTTTAACTTAAAGAACTGAAATATTTTTAAAATGCCATCTACTTCCATTTTTTCTGAAGAACCCTTTTGCTTTTTTAAACAACTCAATTTGTCTCAAACCACTCTTTATATTCTGCATCCATTTTTGGCTTTACCCGTTAGTCATAGTCTTTGTAGTAGGATGGCATGATCAATGTCAAACAAGTTCCCCATTTCTTTGTCAATAACTGTTACTATCCCAGTTAGGGAGGTATGACCCTCGAGTCTTGCATGGCCCATCTCTTCTAACTAATATTCGTATATTAACAGCTTTAAAAGTTTCATGTTCAGGGAAATTTCTGTTGCCTTCGAAGCAGCAGTGGTGTGGCGTCGTCACTCAGCCACATCCATTTTTTCAGCCGACTACGTGGATCCGGAAAACTTCCATTTTCTCTCGTGATTATATCAAGTAAAAAAAAATCCATTATCTCTTGGATAAATAATATATTTAAGCTATTTACAGTGGTGAGACTATGTACAGATATTTACTAATTACAGAAAGGAATTTTGTGGGGAAACAGCCTTTCCCTGCCCTTTAGCATTTCAGTCCCCGTTCGACTCGTGAGCAAGCTTCCTTCTCAGTCTATGACCAACCTGTTCGCTGTCCAAAAATCATCTGTCCTTTTCGTGGGGTTCCTCCGTCTCAGGTATCCCGCTCTGACGTCAGCCTCTGCACACCTGCTTGAAGGGCGTGACAGCCGATCCATCTCGAACCTTTCAGACATTGCACAAAGCATGCCGCTAAGTGCTTTTTTTCCCCCAGTGGGCAGGAGAGCTGGCTTTGCCACAGTGGTAATTCTTTTATATATTTTGATGTAAGTCGCTTTCTGAATAGGAGGTGGCAAATTTGTAATGCTGCAAAATGTGTTAATTCCATCCCAGCCATTTCCATTTGCATTGCATTGCATACTCAAATCTTGAGATGAAACATTGAGATCAACTTACTTTTTGGTGGACTGTTTTCCATGAAAATTACATTTCTTGGAGTGCTACCAGATATAAATTTTATTTTACACATAATATATAATGTTAAAAAAGTAGCTGAATAATCATTTCTTAGATTATCCAGAAAGTAATTCGTACAGAACAAAGAACAAAAAGCACATGGAAAAAGGGGGCGGGGAAGCCACAAGATTGTGTAAACAGTGAATGGGTTATTTAAATGTCTCTTTCCTGCTTTAAACAAGTAAAGAACCTTAGGAGGAGAAAAACCAAATATTACAGATAGCATGGTGTAGTTTAGTAAACAAACATGTGAAGCTCAATTCTTGAGAATAAAAACAAGCAAGAGTAAATGGCTATTGTTCAATTGAACATAAAATGTTTTAGGTTTGTTCAGGCTTTTTTTTTTTTTTTTTTTTTTTTTCTTGGCTATATTACACGAAAGAAGTGATGTATGAGTAAAATTTTCATATCAGAATGTTCACAGTAAAATAACCTGTAATTTAATACTTAAAAAACAAATAATTTTGAGGTTGAATTTTAGTGAATTCTCTCCTGGAGGAAAACTAAAAGAGGCTGGTCACAAAATGCCTATTTCGCAATTCCTGTGCTAATGCATTTATTCATTGATGAAATTTGCTAATATTTTCATTTCATAACGAAATGCCTGTTTCTATTCACAGTTGTGACAATAATGCTCAAGAAGCTTCTAATCGGCTATCAGGCATGGGTTATAAGAAGCGTGACACTCCAATAACTCGGCCAAATACTAGCCGACCATTTCGAAAGCAGTCTTTAGATATAACTCGACCTCCACCTACTCCTGAACGTCCACTCATTGTCATTCCACCCAGTGCATCTGACAAGCTGCAATGTAAGTATTAAAGCATATGATATGTATGACAAAAATGAGGATGATAGGGAAAGGTATCACTTGAAGGTAATCATAGCACTTAAAAGGAGTCCATCAGACATGATAATCACTGATTTTTTATGTTATTGTAATATGTTGAGTGCATAGTATAAAGTACTTCTTATGTTAAAGTACTTCATTCAAATGACTTTTAGTCTCTTAGAAATAAAGAGATTAAATTTTGGAATTCAAAATTTGGCTGTACAAGATAGTATGCTCACCTTTGACTACAAAGATAGCAGATTTTGATCTACCTTGAGTTCTATATATATTTTTTTTTCTCTTTATTTCTTTTCCCCTATTTTTTGTGTGATTCATTTTTAGAACAACTAAATACTGTTTAGGATATGCTATCATCTTACATTTTCTGTATGAATATGCACTGTATTTAAATGAAAATTACATTTTTTTACTATGTAAATGTAATTTATTAAATAAACTAAAATTACTAACACAACTACAAAAAAACTAATTATGATGATGACAGTTCCAGGGTGTGCACTGGCAACTCAAAAGGCGAATTTTGTTACTAATTTAAAGATGAGGCAACATGGGTGACTTTTTTGAATAAAAAATATCATTTTCATACTACTTTCAAGTTTTTGGCTACTTCTATCTTACTCCAGGCGACTAATTTGAAAATCAGACTTTGGTTTTTCTCAACTCCCCTTTCTTTTCAAAGTTGTGACTGGTCACGTATTATACATATATAAAAACATGTACTATATGCTCTGTAATATAACACATGAAGTTTTTTAATTTATCATTTTATTCATTCTTTCTTAAATGAAGCTAAATGACATATGCTTATTTCTTAACTACAAAATCATGCAAGAATGCTACTATTTTGGCAACTAAAATCAAGAAAAATGTCTACTAAACTGGCGACTTTTTCATGTTGGTGAGGCTACTAATGATACTATTTTTGCCTCCTGACATTAGTGGACATCCTGCAGTTCAATACATTTAAAATAAATTGGGCAAATGATGTATCATTTTAAAGACTAACTTCTAGAATATCGGGATGGGATATTACTAAAAATAAAAAAGTGCTAGATATGGCTAAATAATAAGTATATTAATTAGACTTGTACTACCAGGTTTTCTGCAGATGTAATGTGAATACACGTTAGAACCCTTAGAAAGTCCTATTAACAAGTCACTCCCCCATTCTTGGCAGATCGCCCTAGTGTAGCGTTGCTGTAATCACACAAACACATAGACTTGTACTACCTAGTATGTGAGAAGTTGTCAGTCAAACAATTATTGGGAGGATGTCAGACTTATAATTTCTTTTAATAACATTAAAATGGAGATCAATAAATAAAACAACAGTGGTTTAGTTGAACTATGGTTGCAAAATAGTTAAAGTAATTGAAATAAATATATCATTTTGTATACATAAAAAGTTATGAGGATTTCAGCTTAGAAATCTTCTTATTTCTTAAAAATTCTAGATAAAATTTGTATTCATTAACTAATTTGTACAACTTTTATAGTGGTTAGCCGGCTTCAAGAGCAATTTCCTGCTGTTTCTCGTACATTAGTGAATATGGCTTTAGATAGCAGTAATTATAATGAGGAACGAGCGAAACAATTTCTTTCTGCCATGACTCCACAAGATAGGTAATTTATTATTTTATTTGTTTCTTGTAATTGGTTGACCATTTTTAGAAATAATATTTCTCCCAATTAGTGTGACAATAATAAGAAAACTGTTACATAAATCTCAATTACTATTACTGCTACCAAAATTTCTATAACATACAGCCATTATTTAAGAAAACATTTTTTTTGTATGCTCAAACTTGACAACATTGTTTATTTCTTTTATTTTCTTCTCATTTTCCTCTCAGAACTGCACAAATACGCATATAGTTTTAAGATATCAAGGGTGGGGTGGGGGAGGAATAAATTGTTAAACCTGTAGTATTTAGCAATATTTTCATAATGCTCCTATAAATTTTAAGTTATAATTTTTCTGCTTATTTATTTATTTTGATATTTACATCATATGTTATAGGTTTAGTTTTTATAAGAGTGTATAAAACTAACTATGTTTGAAGAAAAATTCTTTCCCCCCCCCCCTAGTCTTTGCTGTGCATTTGTTAATTTTTAAGTATTCAAAAGTCATATTGTTATGACAACATTTTATAGCAAGCATTGATTGAGAAAATAATATTGTATGTTTTGTATGTAGAATTTTGCAATCAATTTCTTTAATCCCCCCACCCCCCTTTTCCCCGATGGCTGAATGTATTTTCTTTGTGCTAAATGTCATTTGGCACTAAATAAATTATGTTCATTTACAGACGAATGTGTTGCCCCAAATCGAAACTCTCTATAATAACCCCGAAACCCTGTAACGAAACTCTGTATAATAAATTAAACAGTTAATAATATTAATCAATCTCATACAATACGAATATTGAGGTATTTATGTTTTCTTGAGCTGACAAAAATAGTTTTAAGAGCTGACAGTAGTTTTTGGTAAAATGTGTAATTTTTAATTTTGAAAATTTCACTGTAAGAGATAATTTTTGCTGTTTTAATAAATTTTTATTCTTTTAACTGATTTTTACTTTCCTATATTTCTGTAACCCATATTAACCTAGTGTTGCATTAATACAACATCATTAGTGTTATTGTAATACTTATCTATGTATATATAAGTACGCTAAGGAAAACCTTTGTGTCCCTTTTGCAGTACATTGCGCAGACGGATGACCGTGAAATTTGGCGCAGCTGAAGTTTGTATGGAGATGGTTGTGTGAATGTTAAAATTTTTGTGCAATATGCTAATGCACAGTAAAAAATTAGAGAAGTAATTTGGCATGCAGTATTTCGTGCCAAGTCGGGCGATGGTTCAATTGTTGTGTCAATTTTGAAATAATAACACTAAGTTTCAACAGCGCTATAGGGTTTATAGTATTACAACAAAATTTGAAAAAAAAAAAAAAAATCCCCAGTTACCGAAACACCAATGACTAAAATGTGCTTTAGAAATGTGACTGGCAACTTTTTGTAGACTGTCGATAAGTGTGCGAAGTATTGTATATTCCATGTTTTAAATCTGTTAAAAAACGAACCGAACAGGGCAGGTTGAAATCAGAGACGATCACAGAAAAGTGCCAATTCAACATAATCTCATAATCTCCTGCCACGCAGTATGCTAAAGCAAATTTTCTCCAAAAGTATTATTGAAGAAATACCTCAGCAATTAATAGGGAATGAAAAAACATTATTAATGAAGTGTATGGAAATATTTCCGAAACACAAATTTTTTCCGGTTAGCCGGGAGCAAGTAAAAAATTGCTAAATAATTGTAATCTGAACCAAATACTTACAAACCTAAAGCAATTTCCAGTACATAGTAGTTGTTTATCCTTTTCCATATATTTTGGAAGTTTAATTTAATTTCGTATTTTAATTCAATTACACACATTTTTCTCAATTCCGCAATATGTAACCCAGCGTTTCTCAACCTGTGGGGCACAACCCCCAAGGAGGGCGCAGAGCGTTTGCAAGGGGGGGGGGTGGCGAGAGAAAAACCAAAGAGCAAGTAGTGATGCATGTTTTTAAAAAAAATCACCTTATTTATTCTCATTTTTACTCAAAAATATATCCTTTTTCACTTAAAATGTTCATTCAAACTTTACTGATAACATTATTTTGTAGAAAATTTGACTAAATGTTCGTTGTTAACAAGGGCGGATTAAGGGGGGGGGATGGAGGGGACGACCCCCCCCCCCAAGGAAAAAGAAATTAATGTAAAAGATCCTGTTTTGCTTCCATAAAATGGATGTATATGTCAATCTTCTAACTAACCACCCCCCACTGACAAACTAACCGCCCCTGCCCCCGCATTAATCCACCAATGGTTGTTAAAGATTAAAAACTGAATGTATGCTGAAAAATGTGAGGGGGTAAGGGGCGGGGACGTTAAAAGGTTGAGAACCGCTGATGTAACCAATAAGCATACAAATTTCTTTTTAGTATATTGATCTTTTTTGCACCAGAGTGCTATTAATTTCTCCCAGGTTTTTTGTGAAGACACTTTTCCCTACAATTAGCGCGCCGAGTCACTTTTCAAATGTGTTTGCCAGATAATGTGGAGGGGGGGGAGAGGTTAATACAATGTTGAAAGTCGCACAAGGTTTGCAATTTTTGATAAATGATCGCTAAACTAGGTGCCAAAACGCAACAATCTCTCTATATAAAGGAAGATGTCCTGACTGACAGACAAACATACATACAATCATCGCCCAGCCAAATCTACCAGAGATACAGACATGAAATTTTGGGAGCTTATAGGTTTTGTGCCTAAGGCGGCATTTAAGAAGTGATTTTTAAATATTCAAACCCAGACGGGGATGGCCACCCAAAACGTTCTTTTCATGTTTTCCTTCATATCTCAGGGGGGGGGGGAGGGGAAGAGATAGCCGTAAAATTCTTGCTTTAAAATGTAACTAATAAAAATGCCTAAAAATCAATTTCAGGGTTTTTTGAAATTCGCACCCAAACAGGGATAAGGGAGCCAAAACATTCTTTAACGTTCTTTTCACATTTCCCTTCATATCTCAGAGAAAAAAGAGATAGCCATAAAACTCTGGCTTTAAAGTGTAACTAATAGAAATACCTAAAAGTCGCTTTCAGGGTTTTTAGAATTTTCATCCAAATGGGGTTAAGGGGCCAAAATGTTCTTTTCACATTTTCCTTCGTATCTCAGAAGAAAAAAGAGATGCCGCAAAATTTTTGCCTCAAAATGTAACTAACAGAAATTCCTAAATATCAGTTTCAGGATTTTTAGAATTCGCACCCAAACAAGGGTAAGGGGCCAAAATGCTCTTTAACATTCTTTTCACATTTCCTTTTATATCTCAGAAGTAAAATGAGATAGCAGCAAAAATTCTTGCTTTAAAATGTAACTAGCTGAAATACCTAAAAATCATTTTCAGGATTTTTTAGAATTCGCATCCAAACGGGGGTAAGGGGCTAAAACGTTCTTTAACGTTCTTTTCCCATTTATCTTCATATCTCAGAGGCTAAAAGAGATAGTTGTAAAATTCTTGCTTTAAAATGTAACTAACAGAAATACCTAAAAATCATTTTCAGGATTCTTTAGAATTCATACCAAACGGGGTCAAAACGTTTTTAACGTACTTTTCACATTTTCTTTTATATCTGCAGCTCAGAAGAAAAAAAAAATTCTCAAAATTCTTGCTTTAAAATTTAACTAACAGAAATACCTAAAAATCATTTTCAATGTTTGTTAGAATTCGCACCCAAACGGGGGTAAGGGACCAAAATGTTTTTTGACATTCTTTTCACATTTCCCTTGATATATCAGAAGAAAAAGACATAGCCTGAAATTCTTCCATAAAAATATAGAGAACACAAACGCCTTACAATTATTTTCAGAATTTTTTAGAATTCGCATCAAAACGTAATAAAGGGGCCAAAATGTTATTTTCAAATTTACCATCATAGCTCGAAAGGAAAAGGAGATAGGCATAAAATTTTTCCTTTAAAATGTAGCGAACATGAATACCTAAAGTCATTTTCAGGGTTTTTTAGTATTCGTGTATAAACTGGTGTAAGGGCCCAAAACGTTGTTTACATACTTGTCTTCATATTTCGAACAAAAATTAAGACAATCTTAAAAATTGTACATTAAAATGTAAGAACACAAATTCATAAACGTCCTTTTCAAGATTTTTTGACCTCAAAAATTGGTAGTTGATATATATAAAAAAAAAAAAAAAAAAAAAGTGTTTTAGATCTTGAGTGCTGTTAATTTCAGACTAAATTTTTGTCTACCTGGTGGAAGGGCGAATGACTTGTTGCCAGATTAAACGTGAAAAGTCGCGAAGGTATGCCACTTTTTGGTGATTTATTGCCAAATTTGGCATAAAAAAAATTAAGTTCCCGAAATTGGAGCCAGCTTAGCTATATCTTGCACGTTTGTCGAGAAATTGCCTAACCCTACTGTTTATTTAATTGGAATATTGGTGTCTATATTGATGTAAATAAAGATGACGTATACTTAGAATATGCCTGGCGAGAATTAAAACAGTTTTAGTAGGCAATTTTAATATAGATTTCGATTTTGAAGAAGTATTTTATGGAACAAGAAAGCCAAATACGACACACTCACGGATTATGATGCACATTCCAAGCAGTATTTAGAAAGATCAAGTATACATAGAATATGCCTAATGAATACTGTAAAACAGTTTTTAAGGCGATTAAATCTAAAAACATGTTTAATATTTATTTATTTATTTTCCATTTGTATTTTTTAGTTTAACCATATCCATTCCGTGCGAAGAATGGGTACTTCAGCTATTTATTATAAATATATTTTGAATATAGTTAGAAAACACCTGGCAAATATTGTAAAATAGTTTTAGTAGGCAATTTGAATATAGATTTTAATTCCAAAGAAGTGTTTTATAGAACAGTGAAGATAAATATGGTACACATCATAGATTATGATACTTTCCAAATGGTATTTATAAAGGTGAAGTGTAGTTTGACTATGCCTGGCAAAAATTGTTAAACAGTTTTGGTAGGTGATTTTAATATAGATTTCTATTCCAAAGAAGTGTTTTATGGAACAAAGAAGGAAAACATGATACACTCATGGATTATGATGCTCATTTCAAACAGTATTTAAAATGTCTACGATATCTAGTTGGAATATGCCTATAGTTTGAATATGCCTGGTGAAGATTTTAAAATAGTATCAGTAGGTGATTTTAAGATAGATTTGGATTCCAAAGATGTGCTTTATGGTTCAAGAAAGAGTTGATACCTATTTTAACGCCCCTACTTTCGCAAACCTAAAAATTCCCCGCACTTTGGCAAGCTTTGAAGTCATGGGCCTCTAGGAGTTATGCACAAGTTTCAGTGCTCAGTAAACAACTAAATGAAAACTTAAGTAAATAAATTAGTGATAAACGCACTAATTAAGGAATTTAAAGACACTTAATTATTAAAACTACATTAATTGGCAACCCAAAATAAATAAAAATGGAATGGAATGCTGTAGTTACAGGTTGTTTCAAATCGCCATTTTAATTCTAAATTACGATTGCCACATAGAAGATTGCCACTAGGCCATATGATTGCCACTAGGTTTAACACCTCATATATATATATATATATGTAATGTATATATATATATATATATATATATATATATATATATATATATTGTTGGGATTAAACTTTTGAGTTTTAGTAAATTAGGATTTAAACTCTGTTTTTGTAGATTAGGATTTAAAAATTCTGTTGAGCCAGTATCTAAAAATGGTGCCTTTAAATAAAACATCCATTATTTTTCTAAAATACAAATAAAATCGATAAAGCAACTAAAATAAACATCTTAAGGCTTAGTTATCGTATAGATTTAAAAGGTGTTACATAACCGTTGTGGCATTCCCTGAAAGTTTGCAAAAACCCTATGAAGTCCGAGTGAAAAAGAAAATGCACTTCAAGTAAATGCACTTAATTAATATAAAAATAACTTGTTTATTATCATAATGAAACAATATCCTTTTACAACAACACAAACCAGCAATTATTTAACAACATAAGCAGACACCTGCTCGAAATCATAAGATTTTAAATCTTTTTTCATCTACTAAATAATTCTATATTTTAACAATATCTTGATTAAATTGCATTTTAACAATTATCTCCTACTCAAGTTTAATAAGATTTAAATTAACTCAAGCAAGATATTTATACCGATCAGTAAATAATCAAATGACATGAGGCAAGCTATACCCTAAATGTTAATCTTTTAACATCCAATAATTTTTCTAGATCCCTTAAATATATTAATCATATTATCACTTAATAAACATTTCACTAATAAGCAACTATCATATTTTCCAAAAATTTGCTATAAATAATTCCATTTGTTATACTTAAGATTCTTCACTCAATTCTAGGTTTAACACCTCATATCACAAACAACAAAACAATTTACGTGGCTGACAAAAACCTTATGGTTAGTGAAAATAACATGCAAAGAAAAAAAAAAAACTTAGCTAAGGGTTAAAGTGGAGGGCCCTCTATTCTTGAAATAAAGTCATCGTCTCTCAAGCGGTAATCTTTACGGGAGTTGATTCCGTCCTTGACCTCACTCGTCGGTATCGCCGAGACCACCAGTCGAAGTTTCCAGAGAGAGAAGGGAAAACTCGAAGCCGCCTCTGGCTCCGGTATTTATTCATCTCTCCCTACTCTCGTACTCAGACTTCCATTGCTGTAGCGAAATATCGGCCTTGGAGTCGATGTTTGAGTCAGCACACTTTATTGACTCCATAAATAAGGTCTCAAAAATTACTTTGTGAAAAACGATGTGTATATTTTATTAACCGTATATTCTTTGCATTTCCACTTGAATTTAATAACTCCTTATTAAAAATTTGCAAGATGTAGAACACATCGTGAACGGCCGTAAAATTTCTTGTTCCTTGAATCTGCAACGTCAAAGATGCGGGAACGCATGTATCTGCCGAGATCGCAATGACTCCAAAAGAAAATGGCTACCCAGTAGCAATTGTTGTAAATCAAAAGAAGTTTAGTAAAGGATTAGAAATGTTAAAATTTATTAATGTTAATATATTATTTAAGGGAATGAAAAGATCATTATATAAAAAAAAAAATAAAAAAAAAAAAAAAAAATTTGTCAGCCACAAAAAAAAAATTTTGTCAGCCACCAAAAACACAAAATTTATTAAATACAAAATTAATTATCATAATCAATAGAAGTAGTTTTCAACATATGTGTAACCAGGGGCGTAGCCAGAAATTTTTCATGGGGGGGGTTACGACTACTACAACTCATATATATGTATACGTGTGTGTGATAATGTAGTGAAGAATATACATTTTGTATGGCAAAAATTTCTCATGGGGGGGGGGGTGTTATGACCCCCCCCCCCCCCTCCATGGCTACGCCCCTGCGTGTAACCCATCATGAAAGAACTTAATTTCTCTGGGCAAAATTATTTTAAATATAACCTTCTTTAATTATTTTCATTTTCCCACATCAGAACTTTTAATACAAGAAAACCTGTTAATTTCCCACTTAGTCTAAATGCTATTTATTCTTTACGACATAACAAATACCTTCCCCTTACGGAAAAAAAATTGTAACAGAATTTTTTTTTTTTTTGTGCAAATGGCATAACACATCATAATCACATACAAACATTATCGAAACTGTTCATGTAACATATATCATTCTCAAACGCAATACAAAATCATTCATTACTATAAAGTGTGTTGATGACAAGAATAGTTTTCTTTGGCCACGACGCATCATGGAATAAAAACTCATGAAATATAATACAGTAGAAGATCTTTATAATGCAAACCTCGAAACGCAAGGTTTTGCATTATATAGAATTTTGCGTTATATGGATCATTCACTTATATCATTAAACTTCCCTAGTAAATATATTAAAATATAGCTAGAACACATAAATATAATGCTTAAAACTTTTTTTAAATACAAATACTACTTTAAAAAACAAAAAAAAAAGGAATTTATTTATTTACAGAAAAAATAAATAAATTGAAATTACCAAAAGCATTAAAGTTTATTTGTTAAACAATATATTAATTTTGATTTGTTTTAGAATTTGCAATCTCTCAACAAATAACTTTTCTTGCAGCCTTTGAACAGGTAATAATTTTACTTTGGTTACGCAGTCTTGTGTTTCTAGGAATTTAAAATATTGATCTCTTATGGAAATTTCTTCAGATTCTGAAAGTTTTTCAACTTTCTCTCTAGCATTTGATTCTGTTTCAGAATTGTTTTCCTCTTGTTTTGAAACAGTGGAAATTATTTCAGCACTGACCAAATGATTAACAATTTGTGACTTATCATCCATTACCAAATATTCAAAATGTTTTCTTCATGCAGGTTTGCAAACTGAGTACTTTCCATTTTGTGTATAATGCATTAGTTCAGCAGTTTTCATTTGAACTAAAGATGGCTTAAATCCAGTTCCAAAATTCAGTTTTAAAATAGTGTTACATTGAGAAAACTCCCCTACTTCTCATAGACCCCTCCCCCCAACTTTGTTTAGAAAACCATTCATTATAAAACCTTTCTTCTTGCCAAACTTAAAGAAACATGGCTATTTTTACTTTAGAATATGCTATGTGCATTCTCCCACCCACACGCACACACATAAAAAAAAAAAAAAAAACTTTTGGTGATGCTATGCGTATGATTTAGGAAGCCAAGTAACGGCATAAGATTTAATATAAAACAAATCAATTTACAAAGAGAAATATAACTAAATAAATAAATGTCTGTTTGGGAAGTCAATGGTAGAGGAGGGAGAAAGAGAGTGGTTCGGTAGTGGAGGGAAAAAGGGAGAGCTTCGTGGTTTTATTAAAGTAAACATTCCTTCCTCTTTGACCTGGCCGGCCAGCTGTTATGCTGATAATGCATAATGCATGCATGGGAGAATAATTGTTTATTTTAAGCTTGGCATGTTGTGGGATTTATCTAATGTCTCAAAATTAATTCCCTAGGAAAGCAATTAAAAAAAAAAGCAGATTGTAGAAATTTCTTTATTGTGATTTTCTCTGTTTACATCTGCAGTGTTAATGCGGTTTATGGAGAATTGCGGTTTATAGAATTGCAGTATATCGATCTTCTACTGTATATCACACCTTGACTAGTACTTCAGTTACGATTTCATTAACAGTAACACATACTAACAAACCATAGATATCTGGCATGATGCTTACTTTTTCTAATGCAGTTTTTCATGCTCATTTCAAATCTGAAAACCGTTTTGCTCTATCGCGTTAAGTTTTCGAGATATCAACAAAAACGTACATTTTTTAACCCCCTTTTGTTGGAATTTTTTTCCGTTGTTTTTTTTTCTAACGCAGCATCGAATATTCCCATTCATGGTGACTACAGTTCAGAGGCCCCCGGAATTTTAATACCCCAATGAAAATATGTAAGCTACAATGTAAAAAACACTCTATCCAGATATTCCCTCAGTTTCAAAGCCAATTCCACATGATCCCGTCACTTATCCAATACTAACACCACCTACAGAATACAGAGTCAGTTAAGGGAAACAAGAAGAAAGTTCTCCATCTTCTAGCAACAACTTGGACTCTGACTACCATCCTGGTGAAGATGCTCACTTGACTAATAATGAGGATCTTTGCAACATCGTACGGGACCTGGCACTAACAAAAGGCCAAGTTGAACTGCTAGGTTCACGTCTGAAAGAATTTAATTTGCTATCACCAGGTACAAGAACTTCACAATTTTGATACAGACACAAAGAACTCATGCAGTTTTTTGCAATGAGTGATAATATGTGCTACTGCATGGACATCCAAGGTCTTATGTCAAGCCTTGGGGTAGAACATAACACTGAAGCATGGCGACTGTTTATTGATTCCTCCAAGGCAAGTTTAAAGACTGTATTATTACACAATGGGAACATGTATGCATCAGTATCGGTTGGATATTCTGCCCATCTAAAAGAGGCGTACAAAACCATGTCGCTACTTCTTGAAAAAATTCGCTTTTGCGATTACAATTGTAATATCTGTGGTGATTTAAAAGTAATCACTATTCTCATGGGAATGCAGACAGGGTACACCAAGTACTGCTGGTTTATCTGTAAGTGGGACAGCAGAAATAGGAAGCACCACTATATAAAGAAGAATTGGCCCATCAGAGATAAAATGCAGACCAGTAGTAAAAACGTCCTTCGTGTGCTGTTGGTTGAGTGTGAAAAAGTTATTATGCCTCCACTTCATATAAAGCTGGGGCTCATGAAGAACTTTGTGAAGGCACTAGACAACAACTCAGATGCTTTTTGGAACCTATCCAGCAAATTTCCAAAGTTATGCGTGTTAAGTTATGCGTATACAAAGAAGGTGTGTTCATAGGTCCACAAATAAGGAAGATCACTACAGACAGACACTTCGAGGACTTACTCAGAAGTACTGAAAAAGATGCATGGTTGGCATTCAAGTCTGTTGTAGCCAATTTCCTTGGAAATAATAAATCTCCTGACTATGTAAATACTGTGCAGAAGTGAATTAGTGCGTACAGCTTGATGGGTTGCAACATGTCCCTCAAGATCCATCTCCTCGACTCACATCTCGAATTCTTTCCCGAGAACTTAGGTTCGGTCAGTGATGAACATGGCGAATGTTTTCACCAGGACATCTCGGTGATGGAATCACGCTATCAGGGTCGATGGAGTGCAGTAATGTTGGCTGACTACTGCTGGATGCTTCAGCGCAACATGCCAAATGCTCAGCACAAACGCAAGTCTACAACCAAGAAATTCAAACCGAACTAACTTTAAATTAAGGAACTTTATGTTATACCTATGTATTTTATATGTGTATTATACCTTAAACTAGCTTATGCTATATAGTTCATGTTAATTAGTACTCTATTCAGCAATATGTGCTCTACGGTAACTTGTCTGTGAGTTGTTTGTCTTGATATAATGTTAAACATATATAAATGGTTAATGTCAAATATCTCAAAAACGGTGGGTGATAGAGACAAACGGTTTGCATATTTTTAATCAGCATGTCTCAATTGTCAACAAGTGTTGGATACCAAGATATCCGCCGAAACTTTTTTTTTGTTTATCAGTGTAATACTTGACAAAGGTACTTAAAATATCACTTGGTGAATTGTGAAGATATTAGTCCAGATAAGTCCATTGTTTAGCAAATTTCCTATAAACTGAGTTCATGAAGATGGTAATACGTGTTAAGTCCATAAATTGTAAAAGTTGATTCCTTAAGTGAACATAAATCATTAATCAACCTTGTCATCCCCGTAAAATTCACCAGGAAGGTCACATCTCCATCTGCAGCTGTCGTTATAGGCTCTGATGTCCAATCTTCACTTTAGAATTATCACACAGTTTTTTTTTCTTATTACACCAAATATTGAACACACACACAAAATATTTTAACACATATATACAACAATATTATTTTACAAAACCCTGAGCATTACGGGGACGTAAATTATAACCACCCTTTGATTGTGGTGTAGCAATAACCTGTGTACTAGAGTCTGATAGGTCACCATTACCAACATTACTTTGCCCATTCTCTGTCGAGTGTTCTGAATTACTCTGATCAGAGCTGTACACCGTATCACGGTTTTGGCTATCTTCTTGTGCCCTTACCTCCTTTATTACCACCTGGGAGTCATTATTGGGATCTGCTTGACTTGTGTTTTCATACCTCCTACGTCTACAACAAAGTAAAAATTGATAATTGAGGGGATCTATGTCTTGTTCTACATCCTCTATAACAGGCCCATCATCCGCCTCTTCCGGTTTATCTAACTCAGGCATGGCAGGGAAAACTATTCTTTCCGTAAGTTTAGTTAGCCTGTCTACATGAACCATTGTTCATCTTTGGGATTGTTTACATGTACAACTATATAATTGACATTACTCGTTTTTTCTTTGACTCTATAAATCCCTTTATTAACCACAGTGAATTTCTTTGATTGCCCCACTTTCAGCTGAGGTGTGTACAACAAGACTAGATCTCCTACAACTATTTTCTTATCCTTACATTGTTTCTCTCTATATTTCTCTTGAGTTTCAGCAGCCTTTATTAAATTATCCTTTACTATTTTAAATGTCTTTTGTAATCTGACCTCTATGTCCTCGCTTAAATCTCGTGTGTCCGCATATGACCTGAAGGTAGGTTTAACAATCAAATCTATTGGGAGAGTAAGATCTCTTCCATAAATCAAATGAGCAGGAGTGTCTTTTAATGCAGAATGTATAGCTGTTCTATGTGCCAATAAGGTAAAATGTAAATGCTTATCCCAATCATGGCCAGTTTTATCCACTAAAAATTTTAACGAATTAATAATTGTGGCATTCACTTTCTCTACAACGCCGTCCAAACTTGGGTGGTAACTTGTTGTGAAATGTTTTCAAATTTTAAGTTTATCATAGACTTTAAGAATAGCTTCAGACAAGAAGGAACTACCTCTATCTGTTATGAGGTGTTCAGGTATGCCATGTTGACATATAAATTTTTCAAAGCTAAAAGTTATCGTATGAGTTTGTAAGTCTGTTACAGGGTAAGCTTCTACCCAACGTGTAAAATAGTCGCTGATAACAATAACATGTCTGTGTCCTGCCTCAGTGAGTGGAAGAGGTCCAACTGCATCCATTCCTATCTGTTTTAAAGGTCTACTGGTAACTTCTATTCTTTGTAATGGCGCCTTTTGGTTTTTCTTAAATCCCTTTCTTTCCTGACAAAGTATGCAAGACTTTACATAGTTTAAAACATGTTTATATAATCCCCACCAAAAATATTGTCTTTTATTCGTAGTAAAGTTCTTTTGAAACTAGAGTGTGCAACCGTGGGAGAATCATGAGCTGAAGTTAAAATCTCTGAAATTAATGTCTTAGGTATAACCAACTTTTCTGGGTGACTCTGTCTATCATTAGAATTGTGTTTTAAGCAATAAAGTAAATTATTTTTCTTAAAAAAGATCATCTCATTAATTCTAAGTTCTACATTATCCTCATTTAACTGATTTAGGATTTCAGCACATTTACTATCATTTTCTTGTAATGTTTTAATCCTGTCTGTTGAAAGAGATTCAGTGTGGACTTGTTTTATAACATTGATGGCATTTACAGGTCTCGACAACACATCAGCGGGAACATTTTGCCTACCCGGTATATGTTTAATCTCATAATTGTATCCCTGTAAACTTAAAGCCCATCTTGTGACTCGACCACCATCTTTTAGTTTAAGTGCATGCTCCAAAGATTTTTGATCACACCACAAAATGAATTTCTTGTCCCCATACAAGTAATTTCTAAAATGGTTGATGCCCCACACCATGGCTAATGCCCCTCTTTCGTATTCACTATATCTAGTTTCAGCATCATTTAGACGTCTACTGGCATATCCAACAGGGTGTAAATAACCGTCCTCCCCTTTTTGGCTTAAAACTGCTCCTATCACAACACCTGAAGCATCAGTGTTTAGAGTAAATTCCCTGTTCATGTTTGGAATAATTAAGCATGGATATGATATTAATTTCTCCTTTAAGGTATCAAAAGCGAGTTGTTCATCATCCCCCCAGTTAAATTTTACTGATCCCTTAGTTAACTGTGTTAAAGGTAAGGCTATTTCGGCAAAGTTTTCGATAAATTTTCTGTAAAAATTGCAAAGACCCAAAAACGAACATACATTTTTCCTAGTCTTAGGTACAGGAAAGTCTTTTACAGCATCAATATTACGTGTATCGGGAAAATTTTTTCCGTTAGTTACTTGAAAACCCAAATACGAAATCTTATCTTTAATTAATTGGCATTTTCCTGGATTTACTTTGAGGTTGTGCTTTCCTAGCCTAGTGAATACTACATCTAACTTTTCAAGATGTTCCTCAAAAGTTGTTGATGATATAATTTAGTCGTCTAAGTAAGTATTTATGTTCCAATTATTTAACCCAGCCAATACAATATTAAGTAATCTTTGAAAAGAAGACGCAGCATTTTTGAGTCCCTGAGGGAGACGATTAAAATGAAATAAACCAAATTCGGTCGTAAAGGCAGTCTTATGTATATCCTGTGGATCAAGCTCCATTTGCCAATATCCAGAGCAAAGATCAAGAGATGAGAAAAACTTTGCTCCTTCTAAAGAATCTAACAATTCAGAAATCAAAGGCAAAGGATAAGGTAAAGGCATCGTTTTCAAATTAAGTTTTCTGTAGTCACAAACTAATCGGTAAGTATTATTTTTTTTCTTTACTAAGATAACAGATGCTGCATAGAGAGAATCACTCATAGATATGATACCTGCGTCTAATAACTGGTCTAACTGAGCTTTTAATTCTTCCCTTAAAGCATAAGGAGCCCTATAAGGTCTTTGTCTAACGTGTATCTCATCGGTGACATAAATTCTGTGTTTCAAAGTTTTACACCCAGTCAGTTGCGACACAGATTCGGCAAAAACTGGCTTATGTTTTTCAAGTAGTTTAATTAGTTTGTTCTTTTTCTCCTCTTCTAAATGATCCAATTGAAATTTCCCCCTGTATAAATCAAAATCATCCTCCAATGTCCTAGTCTCCCTAACGTTTACGTGAGTGGTCTCCAATTGTACAACTTCAACAGGTTCAATTTGCACAATATTAGTGGTTTTATTTATATGGATTTTACAGTTAGAAAAATTGGCTACTTTAACAAAGAAGCTGTTATTATTACTATTGTCATTTATCGAGTGAGATATGGTCCAATCACTATTTAAAGAATGTGTAGATGGTGAAATTAATACCTGAGGAGTGTTTTGAAAATTATCTTTTACTTCAATTATCTGCTCGCTTAAAGGAGGAATGATATGTTTCTTTACACTATAACCAAAAACAAACTCTTTTTCTGTACAAATACAATTAACTTCATTACCCACTGAACTATTGTCCCAATAAATATCCCCTTTCTCGTGTATTAATTTTGAATTTGGAATATCTATGATTAGGTTATTGTCTTTTAAGAATTTCATGCCCAAAATAATATCGTAATTTACATAAGTAGTAGGAGCAATATTAAAATCTGAATGTATTGACAAATTTCCAATATCTAATTCTACCTTAACTTTGTCATTTAAAAACATATTGTTGAGAGTTATGCCTACTACTCTTAAAGCACAAGTTTCCCTATCCAAAATTAAATTTTCTCTGAGTAACCTATCTGTAGTTTCTTTCTTCATCAAATTAATCGAAGCTCCCGTATCAATTAAAGCTCTGAGGTTGATTTCCCCTACTTTACAGTTTATTATGAGCAGTTTGTCTTTGTTGTTGTGGGTAGCGTTGATTTGCATGCACTCATGAGGTCGAGTCAAAGACGGTCGTGCTCCTCCGCTTTGCCCCTTTTCTAGTTTAAATTTCCCCTCCTATTACTTCTAAAACCTTGCGATCTGTTCTGTCCCTGATTACCCCTTTCACAACAAAATCTACTTATTTGGCCTGGCTTTCTGCAAAAATAACAAATGATGTGTTGTCGTTGTGTCATCGTGGCTGGCTTATGCGCTATGGCCTCCTGTAATTTCGCCATGCCCTGCTCTAATTTCTGAATTTTTTTGTCGTTTTCTTCAGAGGTAGCCTTTAGTAATTGTTTTATTTCTTGCAAGTCTCTCTCTATCGGAGTCGCCCGTGAGCTCACCGCTCCAAAATTAATAGTGGCTGAACTCTGTTCTAAACTAGAGCTCTCCTCCTCATTGAGCACTAACTGAAAAATGTCTTCAAATTTTTCGTGCTTTTGGGACATGACGAATCTTCTGACAGCTGTAGCCTAGCCAAAGCCTGTGAGACTAGCATTTTCTCCCTACTAGTCTCATCCTCAAAACATCTATGTGCCAGCCCTAACAGACGTGATAAAAATGCTCGTGGGGCCTCAACGTTATTTTGTGTGCACGTAGTAAATTGAAGGAGATAATTTGTCAAGCCTGTTTTCGTCAATCTGTCTTTCAGTGTTTTCTTGAATGTCTCTAACTTGGCATCATTTAACTGAGGCTGGGATCTAACAAATCTAGCAGCCTCCCCTACTAATTTCGTTTTTGTTACAAATAACATATGTTCCTCATTCCACCCAGCAAATTTTGCTACTTCCGATATTTTATCTAGGAAATCATTTATCGAAAAATCTGGGTTTTCACCACTGAATGGTGGAACTAATGATAAAAATTCTCCAAAGTGTGGGATTTCTTGCCTTGGCATGGTTACTCTCCAAAATGGGTATAATTTAGGTGGGTTTGAATCAATATCCCTGTCAATTCCCTGTGACATAAATACTTTCACAATATATATACAAACGTAATACTACTGTTAAAATCTTATTTCAAAACACAATTACTACACAATAAAATCTCTCTTTTTTTGTTGTTGTTTATGTTGTGCTCTGCCATTTACTACCCTACCCAGAGAAATTAAAATGCAAAATCAATCTAACTACACCCATTCAAATTTATCATAACACAATATATACCTCAGAGTGCACTCTCTCTTTCACTATTCAAAAAATGCACGACACCATTGTTGGGATTAAACTTTTGAGTTTTAGTAAATTAGGATTTAAACTCTGTTTTTGTAGATTAGGATTTAAAATTCTGTTGAGCCAGTATCTAAAAATGGTGCCTTTAAATAAACCATCCATTATTTTTCTAAAATACAAATAAAATCGATAAAGCAACTAAAATAAACATCTTAAGGCTTAGTGATCGTATAGATTTAAAAGGTGTTACATAACCGCTGTGGCATTTCCTAAAAGTTTGCAAAAACCCTATGAAGTCCGAGTGAAAAAGAAAATGCACTTCAAGTAAATACACTTAATTAATATAAAAATAACTTGTTTATTATCATAATGCAACAATATCCTTTTACAACAACACAAACCAGCAATTATTTAACCACATAAGCAGACACCTGCTCGAAATCATAAGATTTTAAATCTTTTTTCATCTACTAAATAATTCTATATTTTAACAATATCTTGATTAAATTGCATTTTAACAATTATCTCCTACTCAAATTTAATAAGATTTAAATTAACTCAAGCAAGATATTTATACCGATCAATAAATAATCAAATGACATGAGGCAAGCTATACCCGAATGTTAATCTTTTAACATCCAATAATTTTTCTAAATCCGTTAAATACATGAATCATATTATCACTTAATAAACATTTCACTAATAAGCAACTATCATATTTTCCAAAAATTTGCTATAAATAATTTCATTTGTTATACTTAAGATTCTTCACTCAATTCTAGGTTTAACACCTCATATCACAAACAACAAAACAATTTACGTGGCTGACAAAATCTTAGGTTAGTGAAAATAACATGCAAAGAAAAAAAAAACTTAGCTAAGGGTTAAAGTGGAGGGCCCTCTATTCTTGAAATAAAGTCATCGTCTCTCAAGCGGTAATCTTTACGGGAGTTGATTCCGTCCTTGACCTCACTCGTCGGTATTGCCGAGACCACCAGTCGAAGTTTCTAGAGAGAGAAGAGAAGACTCTAGAAGAAGAAGCCTCGAAGCCGCCTCTGGCTCCGGTATTTATTCACCTCTCCCTACTCTCGTACTCAGACTTCCATTGCTGTAGCGAAATATCGGCCATGGAGTCAATGTTTGAGTCATCACACTTTATTGACTCCATAAATAAGGTCTCAAAAATTACTTTGTGAAAAACGATGTCTATATTTTATTAACCGTATATTCTTTGCATTTCCACTTGAATTTAATAACTCCTTATTAAAAATTTGCAAGATGTAGACCACATCGTGAACTGCCGTAAAATTTCTTGTTCCTTGAATCAGGCAACGTCAAAGACGCTGGAACGCATGTATCTGCCGAGTAGAGATGGGCGGTTCGACTCATTTTACTGATTCGAATCTCAACTCACTCACTACTTCGATGATTCGAATCTTGAATCAATAAAACAACTAAAGAAATTTTCCCTCTCTCTGCGCCGAAAGCCGTACTATTTAAACACCCTTCACCCATTCATCGGGTTTCTTCTCCGCTGAGTTCTCGGGCAGCTAGCATCTCTCTCTCCTTGCTCGAGTAAAACTAGTGTTTAAACTGCCCGAAATGAAAATACAGGGGAGCTTCGTATGACCCCCTGGGCCTGTAAGATTAAAAGGTTAAGTTTGGTGTCAAAGCATTCGAAATTTTAAGTGTCGGTGGGGTGTTGAGCCTAGGGGGGTCGAGAATCAATAAAAACGCGCTCCGGTGGATAGTTTCCGAGATATACGTTAATTAATTATGGTAATTAGACTAATAAACCATGGAGCTGTTTTTTCCGCGATCCGGCATCGTCATCAACGGAGAGAAAGCAGTAGCAAAAGCATCACAAGCTGGTATTGATCTCAGGATTTTCTTATCGCCGGCCTCAGAGGCGTAGCCAAGGGGGGGGGTTAGGGGGTCATAACCCCCCATGAGGAATTTTTTGCCATACAAAATGTATATTCTTCACTACATTATCACACACACGTATACATATATATGAGTTGCAGTAGTCATAACCCCCCCCCCCCATGAAAAATTTCTGGCTACGCCCCTGGCCGGCCTGTATTTTTGACCTTTATCGAATTCGAGATTTCACTGAAATGAAAATGGGAATATCGGATATTTGATGTTGAAATAAAACCGATATGCGATATTTATCGATTTTTGGCCCAGTCCTACTGAGGGGCTGCTGCCCCCCCCCCAAAAAAATGGGACCCTTTACTTAGCTTACAATTGAACTTTATCTTTAAATTTGATACCCAGCCCACCCCGAAATAAAATCCTGGCTACGCCACTGTCAATAACACTAACTACGCCACTGCTTTAGACCCTATTTTGTATTTCTCTGAATTACGAAAGAAAATAAAATCATTCCCCTTAAACGACAAACAAGGTAAAAAAAAATATCTTAAACGAAATCTGCAGCAATAAAGCGAAATGTTATTTTGCTTACTACAAAGTCCTTTTGTGAGAGCGCTTAATACCGCCCCTGTATCCTTCATTAAAAGTGACAAGCACAATCCTAACTTTATTTCATTCTATTTCCCTTCACATGAAAACCCGCCACCATGTAAACTTAACGTTCCGTTTTTTTTTTTTTTTTTGAGGGTGGGGGCAGGGGGACATATATTGAAGTTAAAAGTAGAAAAGGGATGTTTCATTAAATTTTAAACAAATATTAAACCAGCCAGACAAGTTGGAAGGAGGGAGTCCCCCGAAGGAAAAAGGTTTAAACAACTTTGAGACACCCCCCGCTCTTCCACGAGCATTGGCGTAAATTGGCATGTAATATTTGGATGGGGTGACAAAATGTTTCCGATTGTAGAAAATATCATTATTATAAATAGCTCTGATACTTGAATTTTCTTAATTTTTTTTTCGGGGGGGGATTGACCCCTCTTGCCCTTAGGAAGTAACGCCTATGCCCCCCGCCAAAAGCAAACGATGTTCGACCCACTCCACACCCACAGACAAATAAAACTTTAAATCCGACCACCAACCAAGAAATGAAACACCAAAGATTCGAAAAAAAAACTTCAATTAAATGAAACATCCTTTCAACTCTTTTCGACTCCTTTCGACTCTGAGTCGATAGAAGATTCGAAAAAAAAAACTCCAATTAAATGAAACATCCTTTCAACTCTTTTCGACTCCTTTCGACTCTGAGTCGATAGAAGATTCGAAAAACTAACGAATCTCAACGATCGTATACAATCACCGAAACAGAGCGAAACACTGAATCAGTAAAGATTCGTTGCTGCACCAACTCAGTGACCAACTCACCCACACCCACTCATTTGCTGTTTCAAATCATCTATCGACTCAGAGTCGTAAAGAGTCGAAAAGAGTCGTAAAGAGT